>JAIXMG010000021.1:607500-640033 GCA_025201345.1 Thamnidium elegans
GAATACATAGCAGATACAATACTTCAAAACATAGTTTTTTATACATCCGTAAAAAAAAAAGCAATGACTTTCGATAAAAAATATTTATAAACTATTCACTACAGCTTCCAAAAAAAAAAGAAGGTCACTCTTGTTTTCTTGAGCAATGTCATTTACGTTTTTGACGAGTGCTCCTAGTTTCGAACTGCACTCATACGTAACGCTGCGTGCCCCCCAGGGCAGGCCAATCGAGAGTATTTAAAAAGCTGCAGAAGAAGGGGAGAAAGCTGGAACCAATGCATTTATGTTGTGATAAATAAGATTATTCATAATCATTACGCTCACTACATAATTCATTTAAAGACATTAACTTGTCCTGAAGTCGAAGATTTCATTAAATCATAATTACCTAATATATATATATATAGTGTTTACGTGGCTATGTATGGCGTAGTCACTATTTAGATTTGCCAATAATTTCAAAAGTTGATTAAGCTTCATAAGTGTAGGGTTTTTGATTGTATCGATAGTTTCGACAAGCTTTCTGACATCCAGTGTAGTTTTTTTTTTCGTTTCGGGATAATAAGCATTTTGTAAAATTATGGATTTGTACGCTTGCTCATGCTGCATTATAAAAAATACCTTGACAATCATAGTATTGGACTTTGTAAATACGTGACGTGGTTACACAAGTAAGCAGTAGTATTTAAACACTAAGAAACCGAAACCAAGTATAGACACCAGTTATAGGCACCAGACTGTTAGTAGTAGTAAACCGAGTAAAAATACTTACAGTTTATATTATTTATTATGAAAGAAAGTATTCAACAACTAGTCTTCGATAAAGTAAAAAGTCAAGCAAGACATAAATTACAGCAGGACTGTGCCAATTAGAAAAGAGTAAGGAAATACGATTAGATTCATAAAGAATAGAAATAAATGAAGCTTATATGACTTATAGTAATGAGTTAATTCTGAGACTGTCGTACCCCTAAAAGATGTATTAAACACATGGTAGTTGATCAGAGAAGTATTATAAAGGGACACCTAAGAAAACCAAAGTAGTGTATTTATTAACCAAAAATTTTCGCTCCATTTTATTGAGTAAAAAAAAGGGGGAGTATTTAATAAAAATAAAAAGGTTGTATCATCTCGGATTTAAAAGGCGTAACACCATAGCTTTAATTACATTGATAGTATCTTTGATAACTACCGAAAGTATTGTTTATGTTTGGAGAAACGAAATAAATATTATTTAACTCCAATAACTTTCAGCTATATAAGTCGTTCCTAAGGAAATAATAACAGTGACAAAAGCTACAAGTGTAGTACCTAATGCTACGAGAACAGTATTATTTTTGCAAGAGAAGCCGTCCTGAGAGATATCTGCGACCGGGATATCCTCTGTAACCTGGTCAATGCTATCAGAAACGACAAGAGTATCGCTTTCGCGAGAAGAGCCTTCTTCTTTGGGGATAACAAATTTGGGAATACTTTCAGCAGCAGTTTGGTCAATACTCCACATATATACTACAATTGTTGAAAGTTTTAGTCTACAGAATGAAGGTCCGACTTTTTTCTCTTGACCTCAGCACAATGAAGGTCCAGTAGTAGCCCTCCCAAAAGGTCCTCTCCTGTACATCCTACCCAAAGGGCTGGTATCAGCAAGCCTAGCAAGCGTCAGACAGCTAGTTAGCTAAATATACAGAAGTATTGCTGTGAAGAGAAGAACCTTCTTCTTTGGGGATATCCGTGATAGGAACGTCTTCTTTAACTTGGTCACCATTATTAGAAGCCAGCGTGCCATTATGCTTAAACCATTCAAGCCTTACTTTTGTTCCAATTTTGTTTGAAATCGCGGTTGTATATTCTGAAATGTGGACAGCTTTTTTAATTTTTTTTTTATTAATACCAACTATTTTAAAATAAAATAATTAGAAAAGAGAACTTTAAAAATGTTAATAATTGATAAAAACCAACCAAAAGGATTGTTGGTAAAAATTATTATAAAATAAAAATTAAAGTTTTTGGTTTTGTAAAAAAAAAAAAAGAAAAAGTGGAGGAGGTGAAACGATAAGCATAAATATTGAATTTAGAAAGTTATAGTTTTAGGAACTAAATAAACTAAATAACATATATGAAAAAAAAGAAGTTACCGTAAAACAATTCTTTTAAAAAAAGAATCTCTCAGGATGTACATTAGACATGATCTTGTAAGACTGAAGACGATTCTAAATGTAATATATGTACAACTGATATACCTATTCTTTTACTAAGACTTGCAAATAATGAACCTAAATAATAATAAAGAAAAGTTAAACTACATTCCTTTTTTTTTTAGTCAAAAGGAAAAACGTATTCATACAAATACATTTTTTTAAGTAATTATAAACATTGTGTTTTGCTTCAGAAGTGAACCATCACCTTGTAGATTGTATTTGAGGGGACTTGAATAGAGAAAAACGTTTCCATGGCAGTAATACGATAATATCTTGACTATTTCCATAAATATCGATATTGTCAAGTAAACAAATCTGCACAAAAAAAAAAAAAAAAAAAAATTGCTTACTTACTCTTTTTTTTTGTTTTTTTTTGTTTTTATTCACTATTGTATTATTGCTATGTCTCGTATTAAAATGTAAACTATACTGATTTTACTGAGAGATAGACAGAAGAGTAAAAGTAAAAATATATAAAGATGAAGAAAGTAAAAAAAAGGAAAGTTTCTAATTTGTACTACTTTCCTTTTTTTTTTTGCATGATTTGTTTACTTTGCAAAATACAACTTTTTTTTTATTCTTTTCATATTTATATACTTACTTATACCACTCTATATACATATATCTCAGTAACATTAACAATATATGAGAATACCAGAGTAAGTGTAAAAAAAAACAAGTGAAAGTATGTGTTGTTAAGTAAAAAAAGAATAGGGTGTAATTTTTTTTTTTATAGAGTGCCAGTTTACATATCTATTACTACCAAATGGAAACCATCTCTGTTGCTTATATGACTGAAACTAAACAAGGGTTTATCGTTAATATTTGTAGTACATTCTCTAATTAACCATTACTTTCTATGTCTAGTTAAAAAAGAGCATATGTGAAAAAGTAAATAATAAAAAAAAAAAAAAACCTCTTTTTATAGCTTTGTTTTTAGTTTAATAATTAATTAATCTTTACAATAGAAGGCAAAAGAAAGATAAACGAAAGAGAAGATAACCAGTTATAAACGTTATTAAAAAAAAAGGAACTATGGTATTTTCATAGTTATCTAAATAAAATAAAGTAAGTATTGTTCAAGTGAAACATTTTTCTTCTATAGTTTTTTAAGCTTAATTATCTGTTTGTTTTTCTTTAATAGTTACATGTATATTAGCATTCTATAGGCTCACTTTTCTACGTGACGTGATCTTGTTTCTATTTTTATTTAAGAAAAAAAAAAAAAAAAAAAAAAAAAGAACTTTTTTTCCCATTCTTTCTTTACTTCTTTATCACTTCTGAAATAAGGTATGTACATACTAGTTTTATTTCAACTTACTCACACTTTTCTTTTTTATCCCAGGCCCTACTGCTGTATCCGAAATGGGTGTTCTTTGAAACCTCGTGATGGATTGATGCTCTCTATACCGCGTCTTCTAGGCTGACTGGTAGGGCGTACGTCGTCATAAGTATGCGCGGGGTACACGGCAACGCTTCTTCTGGTTGTGCTCACTAGTTGAGCACCGCGGTGGCTCTGTGATGGTACATACTTCCTCAAGTTAGCAGAGGATACGCGATTCAGGTGAGCCTAAACGACACCTGATGACCGACGCCTTGTTATGCTTGTTATGTGGATGTACTGGTGGCTCTGGCGTATGGATGTGGTGATCTTACTGCTGTGGTGGATTGAAAAGCCCTAGGTGTGGACTTTCTTTCTAACCTTGGTTTCACTGGATGTGATGGTTCTGTCTGTTTCCTTGGTTTCTTGACCTCTGGGTTTTTAACTGTGATTACTTGATCTGATTCCTGGTGACGGGTTCACTTGATCCTTGGTTTACTCCCTTCTCAAGTTCCTATTACTGTGAAAGTGTCTTCTATTTGAGGATTCTAAAGAATACCGGCCAAAAAAAAAAAAAAAAAAAAAAAAAAAAAAATACATTCCTTTACACTATAAATGCTGGACATTTTGTCTAAAAATCCAATCCGCTCCTTTTGTCCTTGCCTCTTCTTTCCGCGCCTCTCTCTCTCTCTCTCTCTCTCTCTCTCTCTCTCGTAACAATGCTAGACATTTTGTTAAAAAAAAACTCTTTCCGCTCTTTCTGTCCTTGTCTCTTCTGTCCGCACCTCTCTCTCTCCATCTCTCTCTCTCTCATAACAATGCTGGACATTTTGTTCAAAAACTCTTTCCATTCTTTTGTCCTTGTCTCTTCTGTCCGCGCGCGCCTCTCTCTCTCTCTCTCTCTCTCATTTAAAATGCTGGACATTTTGTAAGGAGATGTCACCTTGGTAGAAAGAAGAAAGAAGACTGAAAGAGATACTTTTCTCTTTTGGCATTTTCTTTCCTGCGAGTATATCGAGGTGGCCAATCTCTTTGCAATAAAAAAAACTTTAAGGTGCTGGTCACTTTGACCAAAAAAAAAAAAAAAAAAAAAAAAAAAAAAAAAACAGCTGGTATTCTTTGGTCTCCCTCTTATAGTCGGCACTGGATCAGTAAGAAAGAACTTGGGTTGGTCGTAAATCTTGGTGACGGTGTTCCCTGATCCGTGGTGAGGATCGGGTAATTATAGTTTTAAAACCATGTCAAGAAATCGTAAGTGGAAACAGGTGGTTCCAGATCTGAAGGTGGTATTAAGGTTGGAAAGATTGTCTGCATCTAGGTGTCTTTTCGTGAAGCCATGGTGGTTCAATTTATTGCATCTGTACAAAGGAGTTACTGGTACTGAAGCATAACTTGTATAATAAGGTTAGGTTATCAGGAGCCGTTTAGGTCCACCCGAATTGCGTATCTCCTGCTAACTTGAGGAAGTGTGTACCATCCCAGAACCGCCGTGGTTATTGACGGTGAGCCAGCTAGAAGAAGTGCTGTTGTGTGCTTACGTGTAACATACTTTGGCGCCGTATGCTTCTATCGGGCAGTTCTGGTTTTTCTGCGATATTTATAGCCAGTCCTCAGCTCAAATTAGGGTACACTGTTCATGTATAGCGCAGTAGCATCTGGGATGGGATCAGATGTGTTTCCGCCTTCCCGTGGCTGATCCTGTTAGTATCAAAGTGTTCTTTTTTATACATGTATAAAAAGGTCTGCTTTGAGAACCAAGAGAAACACGCTTTAGTTAAATAAATAAAACCACACCTTTTTTTTGCTTTTAAAATTATATAACGTCTTCTTACTGATAGGCGCATAAGACTATTATTCTTTTACTTCCAACTTTAGACTATTACTAAATGTATAAAATTTTGGTTAAGCACATTCAACATGATTCTTTCATTTGACTACCTCTTTTTTTATAGCTTTTTTTTTTTTAGTTTAGTAATTATAACCTTTACCATAGAAGGCAAAATAAAGAAAACGCCCGCTTGTATAAAAAGGAAAAAATAGTATGTACGGATTATATGCCTTCTAGTTTTACTAACAAGAAATAGCAATTTAAAACAGCTGTTTAGACTAATAAATATTAGCACTTGCATCTCTCTCTCTCTCTCTCTCTCTCTCTCTCTCTCTGACCCACGTATATTTACAACTGCATTGAACCCCTAAGAATATATGAGCAGTATAACCCGGAAAAAAAACGAGCTGTACAGTAGCGGCTCTATCTAAAGGTATTCGATTTAAGGGTAGGTTCTATTTAAGGGTGGATTTTTCCACTTTAACACTACTATTACCACTATTCGACTTCAGGGTGGAATACAATTTAAAAAACTACTAAATATATGAAGAGAAAGTCTTCAACTATTTTCGAGATGTGTTTATTTAATTTACGTAGAAATTATATGAAAGTTTCTAGTCTTCAAGAGCGTATTATTTACCAATATTATTCATAAAAAAAAAAAAGGAATCAAAATGATAGAGAGAGAGAGAAAGAGAGAGAGAGAGAGAGAGAGTATAATGAAATAAATCATATAAAATAATTAATTATGTGTCATTTTAATACATAGCTCTGTACTATTTTAATTGATAATAATAAAGTTTTTAATAGAATTTAATGCTTGAGCTTTCGTAGAATAATATACACAGTATATTTTTCTGTACAATAGCTTGTGTAGGTTCAGGAACTATTTAAATTATTATAATCCATCATTGTTCATCCGTTATCCTTTTTAAAACATTCGTTTTTATACGAACATTCAGGCATCACTTCTAAAAAAGTAATTTTATTAATGTTTAAAATAAGGTGATTTCTGTGTATAATTAAAAGTCAGGAAATGATTCTTTTGCCCAAGTTACTTAATGAAAGTTAGTCGTCAAGTCATTGTCTTTAACATCAAATATTAAAAACCGCTTGTTGTTTTATATTTTTCTCGATTTTTCTACTTTTTTTGTGGTCGGTAATTTTTGCCATTTTTGATCATTTTGGGGGGTCAACCCCTTTTGTTTTTCGATTTTTTTTTTCATATTTTTTGCAATTACTCCCGATCTACTTTTCTTTTATTTGTGAAAAAAACAATGCTAATAAAGTGCTCTTTTAGACGCATTTAATCCATCTAAAAGTATATTTTTACTAAAAACACTGAGCGAGTGATCAATGTTTAAAATGTTTTTTTTTCTACTAAAATTCGGGCTAGAGGAGTGTAATAGGAAGTTACACAAAAAGAATATTTGAAAGCTCAATTATATTTATTACGTTATAAATTATTTATATGTCTGTTCCTTTCTTATAATTTGTTTATAATTTTTAAAATCATATGAAGCATAAATGTTTAAATCATATGAAGAACTATTTAGAAAATTATCAGATGATAATAAAGCTGCCAAATATAAAAAAAGATTCATAATTATATACATTATATTTTTTAGAATTTGCATTTAGAAAAAGATTCAAAAATAATCAATTTGAAAAATTAATACAAGTTATAAAGGATTATCAAAAATAAACCCTAATTTATTAAACATATATTTTATTTTATCAATTATAAATAAAACATTATATAATTCGTTAATATCTTTTTTCTTCACAAACTTTATACATTTTACCATCAATTTCTAAATTACCTATTGTATAAGAAGTACATTTATCCTTACAATAATCGCATTTATTTTCAACATCTTTACCTTTAATAGAATTTATTAATTTCTCGTCTATATTTTCATCATTTGTTTTTAAATCATCTTCACCATTTGTTTTTAAATTATTTGTATCTCCATCAATGAGATGTGTCATATCATTATGATCATCTGTTTTTGAATCATCACTTGTAGAATCTGTGTCATAACTATCTGTACTATTTTTTTTAGATTTTTTGTATTTTTTATTTCTTCTTTTAGGAATTTTATAATTGTACTTTATAGTATCATCTTTGTTATCTTCAGTAATAGAAAAATATATTTCATATTTATTTTTATCATAGTTTATGTTTATATTTTTAATATTGTTTTCTATTATAAAGTTTATAATAATAGATCTTTTAAATTTTTCAATAAATATATCAGAAGTGTTCATATTAATTATTTAAAGATATAGTCAATCTTTTTTTATTTATTGAAATTCAATTTTCTTAATTTTTTTAATTTTTTTATTTTAGCCGGAGTTATAAACTTCCCATTTCGCGCTTGTTACCAAAATTCGAGTTAGGCGGAACTTAAAATAGCGTTTTCTTTAAAGCGCGTTTTCTCACTCAGTTTTAGTTGTAGCACTTTTATTTATAAATAAACAATAAAGGGTTTTTAAAGATCTATAATCGTTGCTATAACCAGAAATAGTAATAGAAAAATATACTTTATGTAATCACGTAAAAGAAAAAATCAAGAAAAATTGTTACACAAAAAACGCGTGTCATTTTTTCCAAAAAAAAAAAGTTATTTTAAACAGTGATTACTCTTTCAATTTTTGAATTAAAATTTTTATTTAAAATGGATTAGATGCGTCTAAAAGAGTACTTTACTATCCTTGGTTTTTTCACAAAGAAAAAAAACTTGGATCCGGAGTAATCGCAAAAAAACCGTGATTTTTGGCCAAAAAACAAAAGGGGTTGACCCCCAAAAATGAAAATCGAAAAAAAAACAAAAAAAGTACGTTTTTAATTTTTTTTATCAAAGATGTATTCGAAACAACTATTTTGTATTATACAACTTGGGTCCGAAACGCGTTTTCTGTTTTTTAATAAATTAAAGACCATTATTTTTTATAAGTGCTGAAATTAGCAGTGTTTTCTTATGTGAGCGATTTTTAAGCTGTGAAATCTCAGTGAGCCTTTTTTTTTTAGCAGTAATTATCACATCACAGTTGCTCTTTCCTTCTTGCCTTTTCCCCCCTCGTATCCCTTCAGAGTGTTCTTATTATTATTACGTTTTTATAATTGACTCGAGTAATATATAAAAACGTAGTTGTCATGTGTTCAATGACAAATAAAATAATTCACAGAACAATAAATCGATTGTCACTGCCAATAAACAACGGTATCATTGCGTTGATAACAAAGAAAATCATAATGACATTTAGACACAGTGTAGTGCCATTCATATGAGTTTTTTTTTAAGAGCAAGATAATGACCAAAGGAATTACAAAAGAAAATGTACAGTCAATTGCAGCGTGTAATAAAGGAAAGATGATTAAAAGAATAACTATAAACGCTAAGGAAATATCCTACTTTAAAAAACCTCTAAGCACTACTGGTATTCTGTTTATTTATTTAATATAAAAGAATAGTAATTTTTTAAGATAAGAAAGTTTAAAAAAGTTGGTTTTATTAAGTTAAAAGATTGGTATGCCAGAGCTGATAAACAAGTAATATCTGTAAATATTTGTATCATCGTATCCCGACTAGTAACCATACAGTGCCCTTGAAAGCCTTTCTTTTATGGCACCCACAAAGTGCCCTCAATCGAGCCTTTTCTTTACGGAGCCGGCTATTTCTGACTAAACATGGTATTGGATAGAACTCGCAGCAAAAGCAAAAGGAATAGAGATTAAATAAAGTTTTGTAGCAGAGCATTATACCAGGGTTTTTTTTTTTTTTTTTTTTTTTTTTTTTTTTTTTTTTTTTTTTTTTTTTTTTTTACCAGAGTTGCGTACCAAAGTATAGGAAGAAACCAACCAAAATCTTGTGAAAGAGACCCACCCAAAGTCTCAAATGAATTTTTGCATATAACAGGAGTAAAAGGTTTTAAAATATTTTTGACAGCATTTGCAGTAGAGACCAAACAAAGTATCACACCAAACTATTGTACCAAAGTATAGTAGTAAACCACCAAAGCCTTGAAACAAAGCAAAATAATAGACCAGAAGAAAGCCTTGAATAAAGCTTTGAACAGAACAGAACCAAACGTGTTAAAATTATTTTGACAGAATTTTAAAGAGTTTTAGAAACTACCTGGGGTATTCTTCTATTACTTTGACAGCCATTGAGCATGTGTGAAAAGTAAATAAATAATAATAATAATAATAATAATAATAAACCTTTCTTTATAACTTTGTTTTTAGTTCAGTCTTTACCATAGAAGTCAAAAGGAAGAAAACACTACTTCAAGTGAAACATTTTTCTTGATCTTTTTTTTTTTTTAATAGTTACTCTTTTTTACTTCCTAAATTATTCAAGTCCAACATGTACATTAGCATTCTACAGGTTCGAACAAAAAGTAAATAATGATGTAATTTTTTTTTTTCATCAACCAAAGCCAAAGTTAAACTCGCCCTCCCAGTACATTTAATCGATGCTCTCTTTCTTAATCAAAATAAGTGCAAAGATATATGTTAAAACGAGTAGTTCTTTCATTGTAAAGGATCACCATTTTTTTTAATTTATTATAGTTTCTAATACGTCAAAAAAAATTGTATCACACTGTCCAAAAAAAAAGGTTGTGCTTTTTATGAGTACATGAAAGGGGAGATACGACATCTATTTTGTTTGGAAAGTATATATATTTATGCATAAAATAGGTTTGGGTAGTATTCATCGAATTTAGGTATACAAATAACGACAAACCCTTGTTTAATTTCAGCCGACTCAGTCATATAAACAACGGAGATAGTTTTCATCTAGTAGTGGTAGATAATCATATGTTTCCGTGGAAACTATATTTAAGAAACTTGATTATCTTTTAAATTGCGTAAAGTAAACAAACTATGCAAGAAAAAGGGAAAGTAGTACAAATTAGGCGTACTTTTCCTCTCTTCAGCTTTATCCACCTACTTCTATTTCTTGGTACATCTTTCAATAGCAATAATAAATTTTATATTTGGATACAAGAAGAGGTGATACTACTAGAGTAAGTATATATAAAAAGGAACAAGTGAAAATGTTGGCAGTTAAAAAAAAAAAAAAAAAATTATGCAGATTTGTTTACTTCATATCTACACTTCTGGCTATAAACAAAAACGACTTCGAGGAAAAGCATATTTTTTATTAGATTTTTTTCTCTCACACAAGTATTATCTACATCCCAAGTAATACTTTTCGCTTTTTTGTAAAGGAGAATATACGAGAAATATAATCTGTATCTATACCAATTTAATTATACCAATTTTCCCTAGCGATAAATTGATGTATCTTTTTATTTTATGAAAAAAAAAAGAGAGACTTTTGTTTACATGAACATTTATGGAAGTAACTAATTAACTAATCACATGAAAAAAAAAACGTACTGGAACACGTACTTTTCTATGTATAAGAGGATTTTTTCCGTTCCTTATTCTCAAGGAAAATACCTACACAATAATTCATTAACCATTAACACCTCTTTTTTAAAAAAAAATGAAGTACTTGTACACATACTCAATGAATGAAAAGGAAGTAATGGACTATAAAAAACAAAGAATTGGAGAAATAAGTTGCCTTTTTTTTTTGTGTGTGTAAACCAAAACCTTCAAAGTACCATTCGAAGCACTGCAATTACTAAATAACTTTTGTATGAACAGCCGTTGACAGTGACCAGTCTTTCAATTAAAGAATCCCATGCTTCCTTAAATGATAGTAAGAATAATACAAAACATCCTCCTTTTTTTCGTTACTCATTATATAATAACTTTTTAATAGACAGCGACCGTGAAACAATAGGACCAATATCTAACAAAAGAAAACACAAATTTACACAACAATATTCTAATGGCCCAGTTCTCGAAAGAGATGAAGACGTATACATGGATGATATTGACAAAAATGATGAAAATAATATGGAGATGCTCTTAAATGACTTGACCGACTCCTTTCGTCATCTTCATATCGATAACTCCAGCATCGACACTGAAATGACAGAAGCAGATGATGTTGAAGTTTTAGAAATAATTGATACTGAAATGACAGAAGCAATCGATGTTGAAACTTCAGAAATAATTGATACGGAAATGTCAGAAGTTAATGATGTAGACCTTCCCCTGGGTCTATTCAAAAGACTTCTGTCATTTCTGTATCAATTATTTCTGAAGTTTCAACATCGATTGCTTCTGACATTTCTGTATCAAGAATTTCTGGTACTTTAGCATCATTTGCAGTCAAATAAATTAATTTTTGTTAAAAAAAAAAAAAAAAAAAACGAATAATAAAGTTTTTGTGACAAATGACGGTTTTTATTACTTTACTTGCTTTGAGGCTGAATAACAAAGTTCATTGTAAATATATCGCTTCCAGGATCGGTTTTAACTAATTCTCTTCTCATTTGAGGCCAAATAAAATAAGCCATACCATCATTTAAAGAATTTAATAAACCAAAAGGGCAAACAAAGGAAGAAGTGACAGTGACAGTGACTACAGAACTCTTCATCATATCAGACTGTGTTTTCTCCGTAGTATGCGGTACGGAATACCAGCAACATTTAAACTGATATTCTGGTAAAAGTAGACAAGGGCCAGAGTTTTCGCTCGGTAGTTAAATATGTTCAAGATTTTGGCATATTTATAAATGAAAAGAGTGTTACTATGATTTCTTATTGGACACAAACAACGATCGTCTTTTATATGCAGCTTTAGGCTGTCAGGCACAAATGTAAGTATACATAAACACTATAAAAAAAACACTCAACCAAACTCTGTTTTGAGCTTCTTCACCTCTTGTTTCCTCACTTTGAATAACTTTAATGTTGACCATTGCCACAGGATCTTCGTAAAAGGTAGTCACGATCAAGAACCGACTTACGGCAGGTAAATATGGTTTATAAAATGTTTTGCTCTCCCGCTTGTAGATTTTAAAGTATTATAACCCATTTTTGTTTGTTTAATAAAAAAAAGTAAAAAAGTAAGAAATGAGTTTCTGAATAACGTATTTATAATAATTTATTTGTCGACTTGGATACAACGCACGCCATACCAGATATCCTAATTTAGTAAGTACATACAACACCCCTTGAATCCCATTGTCTTATTCCCGGCCACCTATTCAAAATGTTTAATCTGAATTTGGACAACATTATCCATACAACTATTACATAATATGAATAAGTCGTTGGGTACATATGCGACAATTTTGAATATAGTGGCCAGTTCTCCATTTTATAACTCTTATAACCCTTTTTATATATAATCCTTTTTCCTAATATGCATCATACTTTCTCTTATAAGCCTTTACTTTATTTCAATAAAAATAAATAAAGGCTTTACAATAGTTATAATATTAATAGAAAGGGCCTGTAACTAAATTAATAACACTTTAGCTGTACAGTAGCGGCTCTATTTAAAGGTGTTCGATTTCAGGGTGGAATACAATTTAACAAAACTACTATATGTATAAAAAGGAAGTCTTCAAATATTTTATTTTCGGGATGTGTTTATTTGATTTACGAAGACATTATATGAAAGCTTCTAGTCTTCAAGAGTGTATTATTTACCAATATTATTCATAAACAAAAAAAGAATAAGAATCGAAATGATAGAGAGAGAGAGAGAGAGAGAGAGATGCAAGTGCTAATATTTATTAGTCTAAACAGCTGTTTTAAATTGCTATTTCTTGTTAGTAAAACTAGAAGGCATATAATCCGTACATACTATTTTTTCCTTTTTATACAAGCGGGCGTTTTCTTTATTTTGCCTTCTATGGTAAAGGCTAATTAATTACTAAACTAAAAAAAAAAAAAGCTATAAAAAAAGAGGTAGTCAAATGAAAGAATCATGTTGAATGTACTTAGCCAAAATTTTATACATTTAGTAATAGTCTAAAGTTGGAAGTAAAAGAATAATAGTCTTATGCGCCTATCAGTAAGAAGACGTTATATAATTTTAAAAGCAAAAAAAAGGCGTGGTTTTATTTATTTAACTAAAGCGTGTTTCTCTTGGTTCTCAAAGCAGACCTTTTTATACATGTATAAAAAAGAACACTTTGATACTAACAGGATCAGCCACGGGAAGGCGGAAACACATCTGATCCCATCCCAGATGCTACTGCGCTGTACATGAACAGTGTACCCTAATTTGAGCTGAGGACTGGCTATAAATATCGCAGGAAAACCAGAACTGCCCGATAGAAGCATACGGCGCCAAAGTATGTTACACGTAAGCACACAACAGCACTTCTTCTAGCTGGCTCACCGTCAATAACCACGGCGGTTCTGGGATGGTACACACTTCCTCAAGTTAGCAGGAGATACGCAATTCGGGTGGACCTAAACGGCTCCTGATAACCTAACCTTATTATACAAGTTATGCTTCAGTACCAGTAACTCCTTTGTACAGATGCAATAAATTGAACCACCATGGCTTCACGAAAAGACACCTAGATGCAGACAATCTTTCCAACCTTAATACCACCTTCAGATCTGGAACCACCTGTTTCCACTTACGATTTCTTGACATGGTTTTAAAACTATAATTACCCGATCCTCACCACGGATCAGGGAACACCGTCACCAAGATTTACGACCAACCCAAGTTCTTTCTTACTGATCCAGTGCCGACTATAAGAGGGAGACCAAAGAATACCAGCTGTTTTTTTTTTTTTTTTTTTTTTGGTCAAAGTGACCAGCACCTTAAGGTTTTTTTTATTGCAAAGAGATTGGCCACCTCGATATACTCGCAGGAAAGAAAATGCCAAAAGAGAAAAGTATCTCTTTCAGTCTTCTTTCCTCTTTCTACCAAGGTGACATCTCCTTACAAAATGTCCAGCATTTTAAATGAGAGAGAGAGAGAGAGAGGCGCGCGGAAAGAAGAGGCAAGGACAAAAGGAGCGGATTGGATTTTTAGACAAAATGTCCAGCATTTGTAGTGTAAAGGAATGTATTTTTTTTTTTTTTTTTTTTTTTTTTCTTAAATAAAAATAGAAACAAGATCACGTCACGTAGAAAAGTGAGCCTATAGAATGCTAATATACATGTAACTATTAAAGAAAAACAAACAGATAATTAAGCTTAAAAAACTATAGAAGAAAAATGTTTCACTTGAACAATACTTACTTTATTTTATTTAGATAACTATGAAAATACCATAGTTCCTTTTTTTTTAATAACGTTTATAACTGGTTATCTTCTCTTTCGTTTATCTTTCTTTTGCCTTCTATTGTAAAGATTAATTAATTATTAAACTAAAAACAAAGCTATAAAAAGAGGTTTTTTTTTTTTTTTATTATTTACTTTTTCACATATGCTCTTTTTTAACTAGACATAGAAAGTAATGGTTAATTAGAGAATGTACTACAAATATTAACGATAAACCCTTGTTTAGTTTCAGTCATATAAGCAACAGAGATGGTTTCCATTTGGTAGTAATAGATATGTAAACTGGCACTCTATAAAAAAAAAAATTACACCCTATTCTTTTTTTACTTAACAACACATACTTTCACTTGTTTTTTTTTACACTTACTCTGGTATTCTCATATATTGTTAATGTTACTGAGATATATGTATATAGAGTGGTATAAGTAAGTATATAAATATGAAAAGAATAAAAAAAAAGTTGTATTTTGCAAAGTAAACAAATCATGCAAAAAAAAAAAAGGGAAAGTAGTACAAATTAGAAACTTTCTTTTTTTTTTACTTTCTTCATCTTTATATATATTTACTTTTACTCTTCTGTCTATCTCTCAGTAACATCAGTATAGTTTACATTTTAATACGAGACATAGCAATAATGCAATAGTGAATATAAAAAAAAAAAAAGAGTAAGTAAGCAGTTTTTTTTTTTTTTTGTGCAGATTTGTTTACTTGACAATATCGATATTTATGGAAATAGTCAAGATATTATCGTATTACTGCCATGGAAACGTTTTTCTCTATTCAAGTCTCCTCAAATACAATCTACAAGGTGATGGTTCACTTCTGAAGCAAAACAGATGGTAAAGCTACTCCTCAAACACAGCTCTGCTTATTTCTCAATCTATTTGGTCTGGCCTGTATTCTCTTTAATGCTCTAA
This sequence comes from Thamnidium elegans, assembly GCA_025201345.1. Lineage (NCBI taxonomy): Eukaryota > Fungi > Mucoromycota > Mucoromycetes > Mucorales > Mucoraceae > Thamnidium > Thamnidium elegans. The sequence goes on from JAIXMG010000021.1 coordinate 622,952, forward strand.
TATAACTGGCTTATTTTCTCTACAAAACCTTGGGCGTATTCTGTCTACTATACTGAACTTTATTACAAGACTCTAGTACACTCTTTATTAAATGAATTTTAGGGCTTTCGAACGAGACGCTGGAATGAGGGTCCTAGTACATTATCTTAGGGCTTTGAAACCAGACATTGGAACGAGTTTTAGTATATTGCTCCATTACTTTATTAAAATACTTTGGTTTTACTGTATTTTTTTATTAGTCTCTTACTCCACTACAAGGCTTTCCTTGGTCTCTGGCTATTATCTTACCACAGTTTCTATCCAATACCACCCTTAAAGTTAAAAAAAAAATATTTTTTTAATTTAATAAACTATTTAAACGTAATAAACCTTTTTAACTAAATAAAGTATTTTTTCCCTATCTTTAAAGACTGTCTTTACTTCTCAGGTGAATGATAAAATACGTTGTAAGGCATGACAAAAACCCAACCAGTTAGCCAAAAAATAAAAATAATAAAATGAGACGTGATAACACACTCGATAATGGTGCTGTTCTTATATCCTAAGGACTCCTGTTACTGCTGGTGACGCTAGTGACGCTGGAAATTTCATACTGGAGTTGAATAGTATCTATCCTGTTTCTTCAAATATAAACAGTATCAAATATACTTTCAAAGGAATTAAAGCAATGGTAAAAAATATAGAGCAAGGTCGAAAATGGTTATTTAAATAGTATGTACGCCTCTCTTTTTTTTTCTTTTCTTTGATAAAAAAAACATGTGCGCTTACTTTAAATGCTTTTATCAACATAAAAAAATGGACTTGCATGAATCAAGTTGGAACAATAAGTTAAGTAATGTTTGTGCAAGCATTACGGATATACAATTACCCTCGGAAAACTTTAAAAAACCAAATTCTCACCCTATTCACTTTCCTTTCTCTGCTTTTAAAAAAAAATCATGTTTCCACATTTAAAACGACAGGAGTGTCCTGATTGTCCTGTTTGTTTCAACTGTCAATTTCCAACAAATTCTTGTACAAACGGAGGACAATGTGATGTTAGTGGTGCTTGTATTTGTCCTGTCGGTTGGGGTAATTCAACACTCGCCTTTTTTCTTTAGAAAAAAAACACGCTTAACACGTACAATCCGACTAATACAACTTTTTTGCTTTTTATTAGGTGATTTGGATTGTGCTCAACCATTATGTGGATCGTTATATGAAAAAGATAGACCTCAACGAGAGAATGACCAAGATTGTGCATGTGATTCAGGGTAACCAAAAAAAGCCCCCCAACAATCCTGCAATATAAACTAACGAATATATAGTTGGGGAGGAGTTAATTGTAATGTCTGTCAAGACGATAGGGCATGTCAACCATTTAAAGGACAAGACGCTACGTGTATTAAAACAGCTATTGGGCTAAAATCAACACACGCATGGTGTGCCACTACAAGTAAAGTAATATTTTCTTTTTCATGCATGATCTTGTATTGATTTTGATTTTGTTTTTATTTATTGCATAGATATACCGTGGATTGACAACACACATGTATCCTTAACTTGTGAATGGGGTAAAGATGAATGTATATTTCAATTTTGGAAAGATAAAGAGGAACAATTTTATTGTGAATTAACTGAATGCAGTCAATCAAGTAAAGTATGATGCACAAAAACTGAATCAATCATTTGCTAATTATTTTTTTTTGTGCGTAATAGCTTCAGGGGAGAATGATGTACAAGGACACTGTAAGAAGGCTCGTTGCGGTTGCATGAAAGATGCTTTCATGTGTGGTAAAGAAGTTGGTAAGGAGATACAAATATAATACATATAATTGGAATATGTAATAACCTAGAGAAAAAAAAAAGATATGTCGGAATTAGTGAAAAACGTAAAGGGACCATCTGAGTGGTTTTGCAAAAACGGCAAAGACTGTTGGTACAATGGTATATTTTAAGTGATTACATAGTGGTGGTACATGATCTCATACCTATTTTTTCTTTTTAAAAAAAAATATAGAATATTCAACTTTGGTAGATGTGTTCCCTGATAATATCCAATTAGCTTGTGATGCTGGTGAATGTGCGAATGAACAAGATTTTCTTGACGCAACACCTATAGTAAAGTATATATACGTATTTTTTTTATTTTTTTTGCTCATACGCTAATTTTTTTTTTTCAGGACCAAGAATTTTCAAGTTACACAGAAATGATGGTCGTTGGAGCAATTTTTATTGCATGTATTTTATTATTCATCATAACCAAAGTCACAGCCTCGAGACAAAAGAAAATGTTTGGTACGCGTATTGAACTAACAAGCGATTATGACGATGAACCAGACGATACGTTAAACTCTGCCGAGATATCCATGACATTCTCCGATATAAGTTATATAGTTGCAGGTAAACCCATTTTAACAAATATCAGTGGGTATGTTGAACCCGGTCAAATGTTGGCAGTGATGGGTCCCTCTGGAGCAGGAAAATCCAGTCTACTAGATATTTTAGCGAAAAAGCATAAACGAGGTGTGACAAGCGGTAGGATTTTAATTAACGGTATGTCGCCCACCAGACAGCAATTTAAAAGGATAACTGGGTTTGTTGATCAGGATGATAGTTTGATGGGAACATTAACTGTGCGGGAAACATTGACGTATGCTGCTTTGATGCGGTTACCTCGTCATATGCCGTTGCAGAAAAAACAGAAGCGTGTGGAAGAGGTTATACAGGAATTGGGTATCTCAAAGATTGCGGATAGTATGATCGGTATACCTGGCCAACGTGGTATTAGTGGGGGTGAAAAGAGACGTGTAAGTATCGGTAAAGAGTTGGTTACAAGCCCTAGTTTGCTGTTTTTGGACGAACCGACTAGTGGTCTTGATGCTTATAATGCTGGTGTTGTTATGGAATGTCTCAAGAAATTAGCTCATGAAGGAAAACGAACTATTGTTGTTACTATTCATCAAGTAAGTTTATTTTGATCTGGAGGGGGGGGGTTAAGCAAGTTATTTATTTATTATGTTTAGCCTAGATCCAATATCTTTAAAATGTTTGATTCTCTTATGTTATTAACAGGTGGGCAATTGGTAATTTGAGGAGGTTTTTTTTTATTTTATTTTTCGGTTGATTACTAAAAAAAATAAATATTAAACAGGTTTATTTTGGCCCAGCCAAGACATGTTCAAGCTATTTTAGAGATCTTGGCTTTCCTATTCCAACTGATTATAATGTAGCTGATTACTTGAGTAAGAGTTTTTATTGTTATTATTACTCCGAATTACTCACACGTTTTATATAGTTGATCTAACCATGAAACGACCTGATGATGCAGTCACTAGACCTACAACGCCTCTGCCATCCAGTAATAGTCAAGAGCAACTGTTGGAAGAGATGCATACACCATATTTATTAACACGGAATGAGCAGCAACAAGAAGGTTCAGGAGAACTTGACTTATTATCAGAATCTAATCATACACATTTTCTACTTGATTCATTTTACTCTTCTAACCTTTATCGTACTATTGAAAACCGAGTGGGTCGTTCTGACTCTGCAAATGATAGAACTTATTCTGTTTGGGTAGATGCTCCTGGTCAAGAAGAATCTAACTTTTCGATATATCGTTTCTATCATGAATTGGTAAGTTGTGTTTTATTACTTTAGGAAGTTACTACAAAAGATTACTTATTAAAAAAAATATATATATATAGTCGTTGTTATCATCACGTACTTTTATCAACTTGTATAGAAATCCATTTTTATTCTTTGCTCATTTTGGGTTCTCTATTGTTTTAGCAGTTTTATTAGGTAGTTTGTTTTGGCAAGTAGATGTTGATCTCTCTGGTGTTCAAAATCGACTTGGTGTCTTGTTTTTTATGTGTGCGCTTTTAGGATTTGCAGCTACTAGTGCGTTGGATATGTTTAGTAAGGAGAGAATTTTGTTTATGAGAGAACGAGAAAATGGATATTACAGTCCTTCATCGTATTTCTTAGCTAAGGTATTATTTGATGTGATTCCACTTCGTGTGCTTCCACCTTTAGTGATGGGTTCTATCAGTTATTATATGATTGGATTAAATCCAAGTCTTCATATATTTGGCAAGTTTTTGTTAGTTTTGGTCTTGTTTAATTTATCTGCGGCTGGTTTGTGTTTGTGCTTTGCTACTGCTTTTAAAAATCTATCAGCGGCAAATTTGTTGGCAAATTTAGTTATCCTGTTCTCTATGTTATTTGGTGGGTTCTTACTAAACAAGGGTAAATTTTTATGTTGCTAGTTTAGAATTCTTTTTATATAAAACTAATTTTATGTATATATAGATCATATTCCTCCCATGCTAAGGTAAAAAAGTATTTATAATAATAGATTGCTCCCTGAAACTAATTATTGTAGTTATTATTAGTTGGCTTCAACATCTTAGTTTCTTTAATTATGGTTATGAAGCACTTATTGTAAATGAACTTAAAGACATTACTTTACGAGATAAATCAATAGCAGATATTCAAATTCCTGGTCCAATCATTTTAGCACGATTTGGTTTCAATGGACAAGCATTCTGGTCAGATGTAATTCGATTAGTTTGCTTTGTACTTGTAACTCTTATGACATCTTTCTTGTTTTTAAAATATCTTGTAAAAGAGAGACGATAAGGAATAAAAATCTATTTTAATGCAATTTAGGTTGTACACACAAGTTTGTTAATTTGACGTACATATAGTTCTACACGTTTTATTTTTCCTTCCTTGGTAAATTAGCTTTTTTTTTTCCTTTTTGTCAGGTCGACGCCACATTAGATAATAATACGCGGATAAGCTTAATTCCCGAATAAAAAAAAAATAAAAAATAAAAATGCATTATATCAGTGGCATGAAGGTTTTTGATTTATGAAACAATATAAAAGATCGTCATTGGTAATGATTAAAGAGACAGAACTGTATTTTCCATAAATTCTGTAACTGTCAGTTAGAACTCAATTTAGCAATTAATTTCTATGTAGCTTTTTATTACGTAAAGGGGAATTTGGTATATGTAAAAATTTCTATGGAGAAATGGAAGTATTTTCCATTAATTCTTGTAATGTTTGAAATGCATCATTTGATTTTTCATTTGTTGTAGTTGTAGCTGCAGTAGTATCTTGAGTAGTAGTAGTAGTAGCAGTAGTAGGAGTTGAAGGTAAAGACGAGTCACTTTCTTCTTCTTCAGCAGTTAAAGAAAGAGGCTTTTTTGGTTGATGTGCAGGACTTAAAATGGATACACGAATTGCTTCTTGAATATAAGGATTATTTTGTGTTGCCAACATGGCTTCATCATATGTAAACCAACGACGATCTCTCTTCTTACGTTCAGGAAACTTTTTTACAATTTCGTAAATTTCCATTTCGAATATCCAATGATGTGCCTTGATTCGTTTATTAGCACGTTCTACAAATACACCAAGTTTACGAATAATTCTTCCTTTAAGACCTGCTTCTTCCCATGTTTCTCGAAGTGCTGCTTCTTCTTGAGTTTCATCGATTTCCCAACCACCTTTAGGCTTTTTTTAAACATACAAGTTAATAAAAAAAAATTTAAATTTATACATATAATAATTTAATACTTACAATAACCCAAGCTTCTGGGTTTTTACTTGATGAAATCAAAATACATCGGTTTGTTACAGGATCAATAGCTAAACAACCAGCTACTTGTCGAACATTGTGTGCGTCTGTGACATCTTTACCATGTCCATGTCTAGCCTTCTTTGTATATTTTATTAATGTTTCAGTAGATTCCTCTGGCGGAGGTGTAGAAAGTTGTCTTGGGCTTATCATTTTTTCTTTTTATGTAGTATATATATAAATATATAAAAAAAAAGGGAAAAAAGAAAAAGAAACAAAAAGCCCCCCACCTCTATTATTTATAGCCTTTTTCTATTTTCGACAATTTATAAACACCGCATGAAAACTCTGCCAAGTCCTACACCAAACTTAAAATAGATCGTCGTCATTTTTATTTATTTTTCTTTAAATTTAGATTAACGTTCTTAAAAAGAAATTCGGCTCGGATGACAACAAAAGTGGCAAGCATTGGCATTGTTTCATTAAACGTAATTTAAGCATCATTCATTTTCTACTATTCTTTATATATGCAAATTATGCTTTATTCTTTACTTGTAAAACTATATAAACCGTACCTCTTTTTAAAATTAGAATAAATGATCAGCAATGATACAGTTTTTTTTTTTGCAGTTTTTTTTTTTAAATTGAAAATAGAAAATTGTAAACAAACAATAACTACGATTGTAGTCGCGTGACTAATGATACGCAGAACCTAACCAACCATAAATACTTTTTTAACCCGCTCGGTAAATCCCTTTTTTTTTGGGGGGGATCGTCGTTAAGGTCCTTGGTTACAAGCAGTAAACTCTTTTCCCGGAATTACTAAGTGTCTCCGCTAAAGGAATTTCCATTGCTTCTCATTATTACCAAGCATTTTGTCAGTACCCCATCTTTTTTTCTTTTCTTTTTTTGAAGCAGTTTTTGAGTATTCCAAGCTTATGGGCGATCAGTACAACTAGAAAAAAAAGCGAGTACAATAAATATCATAGTATATGGCTGTGTATTTAGGTAACATCAATTTACTTAATAAAATAGCAAAAAAAAAAAAAAAAAAAAAAAAAAAAAAAAGTCTCACTGCTGCATTCTTTTTTTTTTAAAAAAAAAACTCCTTTTAAAATAAGCAAAAAAGAGGGTATTGCCGGCGGGATCAAATATAGCTTATCAATTCACTCTTTATACTTAACATTGTAATAACAAGGGGGTCCTGTTATTCAGAGTACATATAGTGAATCAATGACAACGTTTCCTTGCTGTCCGTTAAGAATTGATTCTTTTGTTCAATAGATACAAAAAAAAAGAAAGAAAATTAAACTTATACCGTAGTTACAGTAACAACTTATTCTTTATCTCTCTCTCTCTTTTTAAAAAGTAAAAAATGAATAGCTCATGGCCTGTATACTTCCGAACGAGATAATACAATCTATTATCAAACTGTCAAGCCAAGAAGTTGCATACCAATGGACGATTGTCTGCAAATACTGTAGATACTGCTACACAAACGTTTTACAAAAGCTTCCCATTAATCAGCCTTGGGAGAGTTAGTATTTCAATTATGCCGCCAAAAAAAAAAAAAAAAAAAAAAAAAAATGGTAGGCTTATTTAAAAATGTGCACTTGATTGCTTAGTTAAAGATTCGGTATGAAATTCAAGCTTGTGAAAGATTTAGAACATATTATAACTTTTAGCGCGCAAACTACTCGTTTAGTCGATCCTGAGGTGATAGTAGCTTATTCACAAGCCTGTTATAATTCAGATATACACTCTAACATATATGCAAGCATTGGATACTACTTTTGGAGAAGCGTTTGACAATAATGCATATTATTTATCTTCTTTTTTAAGAAAAAAAAAAAACTTGACAATTGTCGACGACTATGTTATAATGCCTATTTCAAATACTTTAACTCCTGTATCCTCACATTGTCGTAATAGGGACCGTACAAACCAGCCTTATGAAGAAGCTTGTCCTAATTTGAAAGCATACCATCTTCCCCCCTAATTTACAACTTTTTTATGATTGGCTATTTAGTGTGATAGGCTTTATGTCTAAATTCTTACCTAATAAAAATAAATAAAATTTTTTCGATAGATCTTGATCTTTTTATTCTTAATTTATTAAAAAATGGAGGACGACGGAATCTTGTTAAACTTTAGTACGACACCTTTTACACCAAAGAAGCCTACAGTTAAAAGAGGTAATGACCGTGGTGTGTCAAAACCTTCAGTTCCTACTACGCCTAGAGCAACCATTCCCGTTTCTGCACCAACAGAAGAAGGTACTGAAGAAACATCAGAAGAAGCTGCTGCTGCTGCTACTGGTCTTGCACCAGGAACAAAGATTCGACACGGTAGAGCTCAAATTGCTTCTTCTCTCTTTTCTTCCAACCCTCTTATTCCTACCACCTACCAAAAGAAATCTCTCAGCACTCGTGAAGGAGCTAGTAATGCCCCCATGCTTGATTCCAGCACATTTACTGGTATCGGTATTGAATCTGACTTGGCCGATCATTTAGTCAACAAGTATAATGTCACCACACCTACCAATGTGCAAGCTAAAGCCATTCCTATTTTATTAGGTCCCTCTTCTTCTGTCAAGACAGATCATACTGAGGACGTGGATGTGGTTGTGCAAGCCGAGACTGGTTCTGGTAAAACACTTACTTATTTATTACCTATTGTCAATCGACTTATTGCGGCTTCAACTGCGCCCAAGGATGTCACTGACCCTAAGCAACAACCCTTTGGCGACCGTATGGTCGGTACTATTGCCATTATTTTAACACCTACTCGTGAATTGGCTCAACAAGTATTGGGTGTCTTGACGCAAATTGTCAGTCTTCCTAGACCCAAGGACGAAAACATGCGTCGTTTGCATTGGATTGTTCCCGGTATTGTTATCGGCGGTGATTCCAAGGCCAAGGAAAAGGCTCGTTTGAGAAAGGGTGTTAATGTGTTGGTCAGTACTCCCGGTAGACTTTTGGATCATTTGGAAAACACACAGAGTTTTGATATCTCGAATTTGAAATGGCTTGTGTTGGATGAGGCTGATCGTTTATTGGATCTTGGGTTTGAGGAGACTTTAAAGAAGATTATGAATTATATTGATGCTCGTACCATGATGGGTGGAAATGAAAAGTATAGAGATTTGTTGGTCGGTAAGCAGTGGCCCAAGAGACGTCAAACGATCTTGTGTTCTGCTACTTTAAGAGACGATGTCAAACAATTGGCCGGTTGGTCTTTAGTTAAACCTGCTTTTGTAAGTGGTACAGACGCCAAGCGAGATGCATCTAAATTATTAGCTACAGATCATATCGATGAAGAAGACGAAGAAATGAAATTTACTACTCCTAATCAATTGAAACAAACTTATACCATTGTACCCGCCAAGTTACGTTTAATCACCTTGTTGGCTCTGTTAAGGTCTTGCTTTTATGATAAACGTACTAGAAAGAGTATGAACAGCAAGGTCATTGTGTTCTTTTCTTGTTGTGATTCTGTTGATTTCCATTACGATTTGTTTGCTCATGCTGGTAAACCTATCTTGGACGAAGATTCGGATGAGGAAGACGACGGTGAGGATGATGAACAAAAAATCATGAAGAAGGCATTAAATGATATTGTCGGAAAGCAAGAAGCCAAGAAATTCGCAAAGAATCTTACAGGAAACAATAAGAATTTCAAGAGTAATCGATCGGATGAAATTGCTTCTGACGGTAAAAATAAGAAGAAGAAGGCAGCAGCAGTCGTAGAAGAGGCTAGTCAGATCAGTACCCTTTTAGGCGAAAAACAAATCTTCCGTCTTCACGGTGATTTAAATCAACAGATTCGTTCCAAGACATTTGCCGAGTTCAGTAAAGCAAAGGCTGGTGTCTTGTTCTGTACTGATGTTGCTGCTCGTGGTTTGGATTTACCTAACGTTGATCGTATTATTCAATACGATGTACCTACTGATCTTAAGGATTATGTTCATCGTGCCGGTCGTACTGCTCGTCTTGGTAAAACTGGTGAGGCTACCTTGTTCTTGTTACCTAGTGAAATGGATTATCTCGACGTCTTGAAAGCTCAAGATTTATTCCCTGAATCTATCACTATGGAAACCATCTTGAAGAATATTGCTGAACAAGGTGATGATTTCCAAACTCCTGCTCAAGATATTCAAAACACCATGGAGAATTATATCCTCTCTGATGAATCTGTAAGTTTTTTTTTTTCGATATTCTTATTCAGTATCTGATTATTTTTTTTTAATAGCATGTTATGTTGGCTCGTAAGGCATTCTGGTCTACTTGTCGTGCTTATGCCACTCATCCCGCTGCCGAAAAACATATTTTCCATGTCAAGAGACTTCATTTGGGTCATTTAGCTAAATCATTTGCTTTAAGAGAAGCACCTTCAAATATTCATGAAAAGACAAAGGGTAAAAAGAGAAAGGATGCCAAGAACGAACGTATGCCTGGTTTAAAGAAGTTTGAGGGCAAAGATAAGCCTACTGGCCCTTATAAGAATATTAAGGATCCCTTAAAGAGAAACTTTGATCATGCTGGCGAGTTTGCTATTGCTAGTGCTGCTAGTATGACTGATGGTCCTACCACAAAGAAAAAGAAAAAGAACCCTCTTCCTGCTAGAAGATAAAATAGATTGTAACATATTAAATAAAAGTACTTTTATACATACATACACACACATTTAACAAAAACAAACTAAAAAAAACACACACAAAATAGTACTGTACAAAAAAGTAAAAAATTATATATATATGATATTAAACAGTAAAATAATGATAAAAAAAAAGTTATGACATCTAGTCTCTATACTTGTCCATGAAACTCTTGTGGAAATCTTGAAGACCAGCGCAGAATCCATCAAAGAGATGTTCTTCAGGGAGGAAAGTAGAACGGAAATGATAAGTTCCAGGTTCTTGACCGAAACCAGAGCCAGGGATAACACAAACACCAGTAGAGTCTAACATGCTTAATGCGTAGAAGCTATCAGCAGTCATTTTTTTCTCCTTGGCAGCCTCAATTGCTTTAGGGGGGAGAGTGATTTGAGGGAATAAGTACATGGCACCTTCAGCTTCGTTACAGGTAACACCTTCCAAATTGTTGAAACATTTAGCGAGCTTGATGGCTCTGCGGCTAAGAGATTGGAAAATAGCGTCCATCTCGGCTCTGTATTGAGGATAGGATTCATCACCTTCGACAGGAGGATTAGTCATAAGGTCGACCATGATTTGACCGTGAACGTTGGGACATAATGAAATGGAAGAAATCTTGTAGACTTGATCCATGATCTCAGGATCAATGTTAACGCACTCAAAGTAACCACCACGACGACCACACTCACCGACCATACCCTTAGAGGTAGAATGGAAAGAGAACAACTCTTGTTCACTGTACTCGGGGCCCATTGACATCAATACCTTTTTAAGACTGTGGAAGGGACGACGTTCAGGTTGGTAGATGTTAGTTTGGTAAACTTCATCAGCCAATAAAACGATACGTTCTTCGTGACAGAAACGAATAATCTCGCGAATGTTTTCTTCGGATAAACATTGACCAGTGGGGTTACCTGGGTTAATAATAACGAGAGCACATACGTTAACGCCGTTCTTACGGGCTTCGGTAACAGATCTCTTGAGCTCGGCAGGATCTAATCCCCAGTCTTCCTTTTCGTTAAGATAGTAGGGTACAGGAGCAGCATCCACAAGAGAAAGTGTGGCAGAGTAAAGGGGGTATTGAGGAATAGGAATCATGATACCGGACTTGGTATTGTGAGTTAATAATTGAATGACCTTTTGGACACCTTCAGAAGCACCTTGAGTTAAATAGATGTTCTCAGGTTCGGCAGGGTAACCGTCACGACGCTCAATAAATTTAGCAACGTTTTCACGAATATGTGTAATACCCTTTGAGTGTGTATAAGCACCAATACTACCAATGTTCTTCATTAAAAGTTCGGCGCGGGCAATAGCATCAGCGGGGTATAATTTGGATACAAGTCCTCGATTTTCAGCCTTTAATAATTCAGGATTTTCACAAAGAGAAGCAACCTATTCTTACACATGATAAATAAACCCAATCAAAATAACCGATGTATATATACTTACTTGTCTGAAAAATGTAATAGGCTTTTGATTTAATTGTTGAGGGTTACCAATGTTACAGAAAACTACCTTGTCGAAATTTAACTTTGAAGGATCCTTTTTCAATTGCTAAAACACGATATTAGCACACACACAAAAAAAAACTTTTCTCTCTCTGTCTCTCTCTCTCTCTTGTTATATACTTACAGCACTTAATGCTTCAGCACGGATAGGTAAAGCACCACGAACGGCATACTCGACGTTCTTGATCAAAGGATGCATAGTATTTACATTCAAAACTTTACCTACAAGTTTTTTATATATAAACTTAATATATGATTTAACGCGAAAAATCGACTTTGGGGAGGGGAGCTTACCATGCTTTGTAGAAGAATATCTAATGTTGCGTTGGTTAAGTTGAACGCAACTTGTCTTGGTTGTACGGATAAGGGATCTAATCATTATTATGTAAAGAAAAACGAAAAAAAAGGAGAAGAAAAAAGCAGATAAAAAAAAATCTGGTTTTTATTGGTTTTTTTAAGGTTTCCTTAGGGTTCCTGACTCCGTTTCAAAAAAAATTTAAAGAAAAAAAAAAGTAGTACAAAAAAAGATTAGATAAACTAAAAGGGCGGTAAAAAGTAGGGAAACAAAATAAAAAAAAAGATTGTCCTATTTCCAAATACGTTATTTTCTGTAGTTGTTTTTTACTTTTTCCACAAAGGTTAATACACAACAATGAAATACAGTACAGGAAGTCATTAGCGATGACACATCATATATGAGCCACACTATTGGATAAAATTACTTCTGGTATTTAATCTATTTTACTCCACACTTAAATAGCAAAAAATTAACTATAAGAAGGCGCACTATGTAACACTTCTTTTTCCTTAAATCTTTACTGTTACAGATATTCCCGCCATGCACTTTTTTCTTTACCTAATCACGTTTTCTGCTCTATAAAACAAGGTCACGACCTGAGTCATTTATGTTTTTTTTTTCCCACAGTATTATAAAAAATTTATACGGATCAGTTACACGTCAACCTCTTATGGTAAATCCGGTTCACCGTATCTTTTTTGTTATCAGACACAGTATTTTTAAATACAATAATAGATTTGAGCTATTGTAGAGTAATTAAAATATCTAAAGATATTAGAAAAATTTACAGAGATAACATAGTTTTCAGCACTGCTGTGTTTCGCGTTAAAAACTCTCTTTTTTTTTTTTGGGCATTAAAGTTTTCCTTTTAGCATTATTGTTGTATTAAAATTTCCTTGAAAAGGGTATCATATGAATAAGTTTATTAACTTAGTCACACAAGTCTAAAATGAAAAGGATCTCACCTGTCAAATAAAAAATAAAAAGTCGATTTACAGCTTTTTACTCTTGTTTTACAGCTACTGCAATAATTTAATTTATGTTTTACCACTCTTTTTTCCTCACTTTTTACCCCACAAATTGATTTTTTATCCCAGACTGGAAAAAAAAAAAAGAGGAACTTGAATTAAATGGATGCACCTTGCACCCAACCTAAGTTAAAATGTTTCAATGAGTTTGGTTTTATATTTATGATTGGTTCCTTTAAGATAATTAGGAAAAAAAAAAAGCAGAGAAATACTTTTTTTTTTTTTTTTTTTTTTTTTTTTTTTTTTTGCTCTGTATCTTTTTCATGTATCTAGTAACTATGTAAATAAAGTACTAGCTACTTTTTTACATTATGTATTAAAGGAACTCTCTGCCTACGTAGTTATAAAAGATGACGTTTAGTCCAAGTAGTTGAAATGCCGTAAATAAACCGGCTTTTTAAAATAGTAGATAAACCTAATCTATACGACTTGATAAAAAAAGTAGATTCCTTTTAAAGAAAAGTCTAAAAGAATTTGTGTAGCCGTTCAATTAAAAGCCCTGTCGCTTGGGCTAGAAAGAATAATTAGGGTGCACTTATTAAAGTAACATAATGTATTACTATTGTCGTAGTCAACTGTTTTTGATACTATAATGGGTGAATATTACAACGGGCCATTAGGTATTGTATTAATATATATTATAGCAGATATAGGTTCTGATGTATTAATTAGAAAATAGTTTGGATAGTAGGCCCTAAGGCGATGCCCTACTTAAAAAAAAACCTCTAAACACCACAGTTATTAATATATACAGTCCTAAACGTTCCGCTCTCTTATCTAATACTCACTCGGAATAAGCATCTCATTTTTATTACAGGATATAAAATTATCCCAAAGAAATATAACTAGCTAAATTATCCATTCTCTCCAAAATCATATAATATTACAATATATTTTTTTTGAATGTCTAAAGCATAAAAAATTCATCTTGCCGCTCTCCCTTAATGCATTTCATATGTGACTGAATCTAGCGTAACAAAAAGACGTTCGATATGAGAAAGAAAACTTTTCTTCTTCATCAAAAAATATGCCACAAAAAACAAATGAAGCTGTTAAAAGTAACGCCTTTAATCGAGATATTAAAATAGACAGACCAAGAACTAGAGCTTACATTAAGCAAGAAACTGATGATAACAAAAAGTACATATCCAATCGGTGCCAACAAACTAGTTACGGTTTTGATTATTTGATCTTAACTTGGAGAACTATATTTATTTATAAATAAACCTATTATTGTACTCTGTATACGATTCGGAGATACGTCTGCCTTTTGTTCTTTAGTCGTAATATAGACTCCTGATTTGGCGTTGACACTACCTGGAATCTACTTTACAATTAAAAAAAAAAAAGAAAAAAAACTTTTTGTCGACTATTTTACGTACCGTTAGAACCCATTTTTTAAAACTAAAATTTTTATTAATTATTGTAAAATATTGCCAATACTTTTTATCTGTTTTTTTTATTTGATTACAGAGACATATGTAGGTTAAACGAGCCCAATAAATGATTGAACGACAGATTCTACTTTTAAAAACAAATAATTGTTTACCCAGTTCAACATGATCACTTCTGTTAATACTTATTTTTAGAATTACCCGTCACAGGTGAGTAAACTTCAGTAGCAACATATAATAGAAAATATGGTAACAATAGGAGAGATGATTATATCCAGTTAGTTATTGAGGCAATCCCATAATGCAAAGAATGTAAATAACCGTTTCCATACTTTTTTGACTTTTGGAACTACTGCTCCGACTTTACTCTATATGTTTTACCATTGCTTTAATTCCTTTGATAGTATATTTGATACTGTTTATATTTGAAGAAACAGGATAGATACTATTCAACTCCAGTATGAAATTTCTAACGTCACTAGCGTCACCAGCAGTAACAGGAGTCCTTAGGATATAAGAACAGCACCATTATCGAGTGTGTTATCACGTCTCATTTTATTATTTTTATTTTTTGGCTAACTGGTTGGGTTTTTGTCATGCCTTACAACGTATTTTATCATTCACCTGAGAAGTAAAGACAGTCTTTAAAGATAGGGAAAAAATACTTTATTTAGTTAAAAAGGTTTATTACGTTTAAATAGTTTATTAAATTAAAAAAATATTTTTTTTTTAACTTTAAGGGTGGTATTGGATAGAAACTGTGGTAAGATAATAGCCAGAGACCAAGGAAAGCCTTGTAGTGGAGTAAGAGACTAATAAAAAAAATACAGTAAAACCAAAGTATTTTAATAAAGTAATGGAGCAATATACTAAAACTCGTTCCAATGTCTGGTTTCAAAGCCCTAAGATAATGTACTAGGACCCTCATTCCAGCGTCTCGTTCGAAAGCCCTAAAAGTCATTTAATAAAGAGTGTACTAGAGTCTTGTAATAAAGTTCAGTATAGTAGACAGAATACGCCCAAGGTTTTGTAGAGAAAATAAGCCAGTTATATTAGAGCATTAAAGAGAATACAGGCCAGACCAAATAGATTGAGAAATAAGCAGAGCTGTGTTTGAGGAGTAGCTTTACCATCTGTTTTGCTTCAGAAGTGAACCATCACCTTGTAGATTGTATTTGAGGAGACTTGAATAGAGAAAAACGTTTCCATGGCAGTAATACGATAATATCTTGACTATTTCCATAAATATCGATATTGTCAAGTAAACAAATCTGCACAAAAAAAAAAAAAACTGCTTACTTACTCTTTTTTTTTTTTTATATTCACTATTGCATTATTGCTATGTCTCGTATTAAAATGTAAACTATACTGATGTTACTGAGAGATAGACAGAAGAGTAAAAGTAAATATATATAAAGATGAAGAAAGTAAAAAAAAAAGAAAGTTTCTAATTTGTACTACTTTCCTTTTTTTTTTTGCATGATTTGTTTACTTTGCAAAATACAACTTTTTTTTTATTCTTTTCATATTTATATACTTACTTATACCACTCTATATACATATATCTCAGTAACATTAACAATATATGAGAATACCAGAGTAAGTGTAAAAAAAAACAAGTGAAAGTATGTGTTGTTAAGTAAAAAAAGAATAGGGTGTAATTTTTTTTTTTATAGAGTGCCAGTTTACATATCTATTACTACCAAATGGAAACCATCTCTGTTGCTTATATGACTGAAACTAAACAAGGGTTTATCGTTAATATTTGTAGTACATTCTCTAATTAACCATTACTTTCTATGTCTAGTTAAAAAAGAGCATATGTGAAAAAGTAAATAATAAAAAAAAAAAAAAAACCTCTTTTTATAGCTTTGTTTTTAGTTTAATAATTAATTAATCTTTACAATAGAAGGCAAAAGAAAGATAAACGAAAGAGAAGATAACCAGTTATAAACGTTATTAAAAAAAAAGGAACTATGGTATTTTCATAGTTATCTAAATAAAATAAAGTAAGTATTGTTCAAGTGAAACATTTTTCTTCTATAGTTTTTTAAGCTTAATTATCTGTTTGTTTTTCTTTAATAGTTACATGTATATTAGCATTCTATAGGCTCACTTTTCTACGTGACGTGATCTTGTTTCTATTTTTATTTAAGAAAAAAAAAAAAAAAAAAAAAAAAAAGAACTTTTTTTCCCACTCTTTCTTTACTTCTTTATCACTTCTGAAATAAGGTATGTACATACTAGTTTTATTTCAACTTACTCACACTTTTCTTTTTTATCCCAGGCCCTACTGCTGTATCCGAAATGGGTGTTCTTTGAAACCTCGTGATGGATTGATGCTCTCTATACCGCGTCTTCTAGGCTGACTGGTAGGGCGTACGTCGTCATAAGTATGCGCGGGGTACACGGCAACGCTTCTTCTGGTTGTGCTCACTAGTTGAGCACCGCGGTGGCTCTGTGATGGTACATACTTCCTCAAGTTAGCAGAGGATACGCGATTCAGGTGAGCCTAAACGACACCTGATGACCGACGCCTTGTTATGCTTGTTATGTGGATGTACTGGTGGCTCTGGCGTATGGATGTGGTGATCTTACTGCTGTGGTGGATTGAAAAGCCCTA